>CM060919.1:399818583-399823883 GCA_030737875.1 Allium sativum
AAATTGAAAACGATTTCGAAATGAAATGAATTGAAAACGATTTCGAAATGAATTGAATTGAAAACGATTTCGAAATGAAATGAATTGAAAACGATTTCGAAATGAATTGAATTGAAAACGAATTCAAATGGAATAGAAAGCGAATTGAAATGAATTCAAATTGAATTGAAATTCGAATTGAATAGAAATGAATTTTAAAACGAATTTATAGAGAAGAATTCAATTTTGATTTGAATTGAAATGGAAGTTGAAAATGTTTTGAAACGAATTCAAAACTATTTATATAATTCGTTTTAAATAGAAATCGACGAAATATATATTATATATATTATATATAATATAATGGCCTGAATAGAACGCGCCGCGCCGCGGCAGTTCGCGAATTTCGACCATTTATTTCAAACGGACATTACAGGAGATCCGACCGTCGGATTCTCCTAAAACCGGAACCGTTGGGTTCGTATCGAAAAGAGCTTTCTAATTAATGTTAGAAATTTGAAATCTAACGGTTGGATTTGGAGATACGTCAAATCAAATTCGAAAAAGGTCGTTGTAAGTGCAGTTCGATGGCCATTGTTGGAAATCGACTGTACGGGCCTTGATAAAATTATTAAAAATAGTAATAATTTGTGTAAAATCATAAGAAATGATTTGTGAAAGTTTGGGGTGAAAATCTCCATATTTGAAAAGATAAAAAAATGGATTTTTATCGAAATGAACTAGTTTTGAACTAGAATTATAATTCTATTTATTTTTAAATAAATAAATTGAATTTGAAATGGTTTGAAAATAACCAAAATTTCCAATGATTGCATTGGAGTGGATTTGAATCGAAATTGTCTTCGGAATATTTCGATGTTGGAATTCGTGACATTACAGGTGTTGTTATGGAAATTGAAAGATATATATTTGTATCGTTATTTCCAATACGACATTTGTTAGTCGTAGAATTCGATATTGAATATAAGCCGATATATTTTCTATTCAGAGCCTTGTATTGAATATCGAATGTGATTTGGGTTTGTCGTGAATGGTGTCTTCACTAACACTGTTCTTGAACCCAGTTGAGAAAAGATTAAATCTTTTTATTTAGATTTAATGAAGTGTACCAATTAAATGATATTTAATTGGAATTGAATTGGTATTGATTTTGGGTTTATCGTGAACAGTGTTTTAAATAACACTTGTTCTTTAACCCGATAATTAATGGAATGTGATTTTGGGTTTATCGTGAATCGTGTTTAAATGACACTGATTCTTTAACCCAGATAATGATTAAAACTAAGTGGAGTTTAATGAATCTTTAATTAGATTGAAAAGATCGAGAATGGAGTATCACCAGTTTTGCTCCAGGCGATAGATAAATCTGTAATTAGATTTGAATGTGAAATTTAGAAACTAACTGGCGGTTAGCAAGCAGAATGGTTTTCTGGATATTGATCTGATGTTGGTTTCGGCCTTCGGGTTAATATTTGGGGAATTATTCTCTTGATTAATTTACGGTTAGTGACTAATGAATTGGAATGAGGCGTATGTTGTGTTTGTGTAACACTTATTTAAAATATACGCGAGTTATTCGGAAAGACCGGGTTTATCCATTCTGAGTAACTGATACGACGATAAGTCGAAGACGAAGACGATGGTCGAAGACCGGAGGTCTTCACGTCGTTTGGGTGATAACTGATGATCTTGATTGGGCTGTACACCCAAGAAGATGGAAACAGTTAGTGATCGTCCAGACGTACTTGGAGATCGATGGATATGCGGGGTACTAGGTGCCTCCGGTTTCGTTCAGACCCAGAACGGACTTGTAAATGGACTGTGTGTCTGACATCGGATTTCATTCTGTGTGACTGATATCGGTTGCATAGGATGGCTTGCCTGTGTGGCATGCTAAGATGCAAATGATCAAGGCTTCTGTTGAAAAGCAAAGTCTTGTGGTTGATGATCAAAGCACGACCTTTGTGGCGTAGCTTTGTGTAACGTTTGATTCGCGAGTTTCACACCCGGTATGAATCAAAAACGGGAGACGGACCTCAGGGAGGGCATGCGTTTCTTTCTAGTTAGAAGTGGCGTCAGTGGTTTTACACGCCCTGACGAGTTTGACTTATGTTGTTGTTGCTGTTGCGAGGCGCCTCGGTTATATCGGTTTCGGCCGAATGCATTCTGGTCGGCTGACGGACCAGACTTACACCCCATAGGGTGGGGGGAGACGTATTGTTCAGGCATAATAATCCACTCCGTGTGGACCGGCCTGACGATCCAAGGGGCAGTTGCGGCTGTTCCTGAGGGGCGGGCTAGAGCGTCTCGAATCGGTTGAGGATCTTGCCCCTAGCCTCGGTTCATAGATGGAAACCCAATTTCCAAATACGTGACATTTGCGGTTTTATTTGTAAACCTATATATGGCGACATAGTGGTATGGGGCATTCATGCCGCCTATGATTGATACTTATGATTTGAAGTTGTTTTATACTCTATGCACTTATAATAGTATCAAATGATTTGTTTTAAACGTATCAAGCATTCTTTGGCTGTTATAAGGGAAAACCCTATCCTCGACTGCGTTGCATTGTGTGATGGGACCTGGGTCTTATAACAGCTTCATTTTTCTTTATTTAGCATTGCGTTGTTTGTCTTATGCACTGGTATTCTTGGGAGGAAACCCGTTCCGTGTTATACGGCGTGGTCCCTTGTTTTACCTAGCTTTGAAAATAAAGATTTATAACTGCTTTAGTTCTCACACCAGTCACATGACTGACCTGGAGTTTATTGTTTTGACCTAAACTCTGGGTGCCCTTATTTTGACACGGGCAGCTAGTAGTTTTGGTTTTGCAGATTTATATTCACAGGATCCTGGTTTACGACTGGAACGATATCCGGGAAGCTTTGTATCCGTATATCTCATTCTAGTTGTGTATTGTATTATTTTCCGCTGCTATGTATTTAAATGTAATTTAAATCTCTGATATTTCTGTGTAATATTCTTTTATACTCTGTATATTCTTGTAATCTGATGCATTGTTGTTATATACAATGAAATGTTCTTCTATATGCGTTCTGTTGTGGTTTGTTCTCGAACTATCCGACGCTTTCCTTTACGGGGAAGTTACGGGTCTTCACAAACAAAGTCGAAAGTGGTTTGATTATTCAGCTCTACGATCGATCAGGCTTCCATTCTCCAACTCTTTAGTTTCTGAGAATTTTCAAAACTTCAAAAATTTGGCTAACACCCTAAATTTCGAAAATTTCGCCATAACCTCCCCTGCAATGGAGCATCGGGGAATTTCAAATAGCTTCCCCGGTCCTTCAGATCTCAAAAAGAAAAAGAAAAAGCCAAGCGGCTAGCCAATAGGCTCACAAAATCATCATCACCCAAACAAAACAGGAAATTATGTAGTAAACATGTACCTATTTGTCGGGCAAACAAATTTTATTCTCTGGCTCTAGCCTCCTTGCTATGACCTGTTCAAAAGATATATATGTATATGCAAGGCAAATGCGACCAAATTCCAATATAATTCAATATTTGATGCAATTAGGCATAATGGTTCAAAATTATCAAACAATTAAACAAACAACACAAACATCAATCAATTAGTGAATTAGAGTTTCAAATTCATAATTTTGATACATATACAAAAATCAGATTTTTGATGCCAATTCACAACAATAAGCCCTATCTAATTTTGGTTCTCACACCAGTCAATAGGAAATATATAGATATCACACCTTCGAAACACGAAAATAAATACTGGTGATGGGCGCGCCATCATCAGAATCATGTCCGGGCGACTAGAGTGTGACTCTATATCTATCCAGTATATTAAAATTTCGAATACACGCGGATCAGACGTATACACAAAATCTATATATACTGGATTGTCCACATCAATATAAATAGATAATCAAATACGAATAATTGATTTAAATCTTCAAAACCAAAAATTTGTTTTCATTTTAAAAATATACTCTTCACACTCGTTCTAGGATACTACTGATCCCATCTCTAACGAGTCATTCTCATTGGATATTGCTAATCCAATATCTGATGAATTCTTTCGTATGTTTCTAATGTGTCTTGTTCTCTAGCTTTGTAAACCAAAGCTCTGATACCAAATGTAAAGACCCGTAACTTCCCCGTAAAGGAAAGCGTCGGATAGTTCGAGAACAAACCACAACAGAACTCATACAGAAGAACGTTTCATTGTACATAACAACAATGCACCAGATTACAAGATATACAGAGTACAAATGAATGATACACAGAAATATCAGAGATTAAATTACATTTAAATACATAGCAGCGGAAAATAATACAATACACAACTAGAAGTAGATATACGGATACAAAGCTTTCCGGATATCGTTCCAGCTGTAAACCAGGATCCTGTGAATATAAATCTGCAAAACCAAAACTACTAGCTGCCCGTGTCGAAAATAGGGGCACCCAGAGTTTAGGTTAAAACAATAAACTCCAGGTCAGTCATGGGACTGGTGTGAGAACTAAAACAGTTGTTATTCTTTATTTTAAAAGTTAGGTAAATCAAGGGACCACGCGTATAACACGGAACGGGTTTCCTCCCAAGAATACCAGTGCATAGAACAAACAGCGCAATGCTAAATAAAGAAAAATGAAGCTGTTATAAGACCCAGGTCCTATCACACAATGCAACGCAAGCCGGGGATAGGGTTTTCCTTATAACAGCCAAAGAATGCTTGATACGTTTAAAACAAATCATTTGATACTATTATAAGTGCATAGTGTATAAACAACTTCAAATCATAAGTATCAATCATAGGCGGCATGGGTACCATATATCATGTCGCCATACTAGTTCTACAAATAAAACCGCAAATGTCACGTATTTGGAAATTGGATTTCCGTCTATGAACCGAGGCAAAAGATAGTCCTCAACCGATTTGTGACTCTCTAGCCCGAGCCACAGGGTCAGAGCGCATCGACCCTTGGAGCGACAGGGCCCGGTCCACCGATGTGGATTAAAAATGCCTGAACACTACGTTTCCCCGCCCTTTGGGGCGTAAATGAGCCACTAAATGACTCCATCGGTTCGAGAACGACCGATCAATCCGAGGCGCCTCGCAACAGCAACAACCACATAAGTCAAACTCGTCAGGGCGTGTAAAACCACTGACGCCACTTCTAACTAGAAAGAAACGCAAGTCCTCCCTGAGGTCCGTCTCCCGTTTTTGGTTCATACCGGGTGTGAAACACGCGAGGTAAACGTTACACAAAGCTACGCCACAAAGGCCGTGCTTTGATCATCACCACAAGACTTT